>CM075941.1:45577948-45607974 GCA_038030265.1 Corythucha ciliata
CAATCTAGCTCAGCGCTGAGTAAGTGTTTGAAATCCAACAAAACACGTCCCATCGCGATACAAATCACCGTTGCAAAACTCCATTAAGCGCTTAATTATACACTTCAGCGCTTAAACACGAGCCCCGGGTTTTGCAACGCAACCATAGACTACAGAGGTATGCTCGTATCTAGGGGATCCTCCTTAGCAACCGTTACGTCACCCGGGTTAGATTTGAGATGAGGTGAGAGGTTCTTCAAAAATTGTAATGTTATCGCACTCATGGGCCCTTTCTGTCACTGTGTTTTTTGCCGGTTTCATGATTCTTGCTTTTGATTGAAATTAGTTTTGCTCAGACTGGTACCATAGGAATTTTCCTCCACGTATCATCACTAGTTTACTTAACAATAAATCCGCCAGGTGGCAGACTCTTCGATGGGATATCTCAATAATTGCAACATATAGAAACAGAGATAGTGAGGTCCTAAAGTCAGGTCCTAATTTGAGAAAAATTACAAGTTTCCTGGCTGAATATCTATGAAATTCAAAGCTTCGGGTCTTCGGATGTTAATTTAAGCGAGATTGCAAGTTGAGGGCCTTAGTTTAAGCGGAATTGCTAGTTTGGGAGCCTTTTTCGTGGCGGCGGATCGAACAAGCTTGCCGGCCCTAACAGAGCCCAAGATCTGTCGAATTTATAGAAAATTATCGCGTGCTGTTCCACGGCCGAATTTCTACGCCAATGCGACTTTTGCGTCCTAATTCCTGCGAAAATGCGTGTTTGGGGGTCTTAATTTAAATGAAAATGCAAGTTTCGGGGCTTCGTCTCGATGAAACAGGAAGCTTCCGTTTTTAATTTCAGCAAAATTACAATGTTTTATTCTTATTTTCCGCGAATTTTCAAGTTTAAGGACCTTTATTTGGTTTGAAGTGGCAGTGGGCCCTAGCTGGAAGAATCGTCTGTCTGTTTAGGTATTTTTCAAGGCGCAAATTGTCAGTTTGGCTTTTTTTAGGGCATGTAGAATCAATGTGACCGATTTTGTGGCTTGAATGCCCAATCTGGCCATTTTTAGGGCCGCATGTACAGTCAGTTTTGCCATTTATAGGGCGTGAATAGTACGTCAAATCAAGGCGAGAACCGTCAGTTTGGCCAATTTTGACGTGCGGATGGTCGATTTTGCTATTAACAGAAAAGTTATTATCTGTTTAATCTTTTCCTGGGCACGCGTAGTCAGTTATCGTTTTAAGGCGCAAATAGTCCATGAAGTCAAGGCGCGAATTGTCATTTTGGTTATATTTTTAGCACGCGAATAGACGATTTCGCTATTTTCATGGCGGGAATCATTCATGATCTTTCAGGAATTATCAGGGCCGCCGTTATCGTTGGTGATGTAGCCATTTACAGGGCGCTAACTAGAATGTGAGGAACTTCAATCTTGTACGTGACAGCACCTGCAACAGTAACTCCTGATATACTAGGTAATACCTCACTTCCCCGACTTCATACTTGGGAATTAAAATTGAGAAAAATTGCAATTTGTGTTAAAAATTGGAAATACGTTATTAATTCGTGGCTTCCACAGGCAACTTTGGGGCTAAAATTGAGAAAAAGTGCCAAAATGTATGGATGTGGGTGAAAAACTCGCGAATTCGCGGCTAAAACTGAGAAAAAATGGCTAACCCGTAGCGTACGGCGAGGAAACAAAATGCTAATTTGTGGCAACAATTTAGGAAAACCCGCTATTTTGGGGCTAATATTGAGTAAAACACTAGAGAAAAACGCTAATCATAAGCTCAAACTGAGTAAAAAGTGCTAACTCCCTGCATGGCCCCGGCTAAAAAATCGGTAAATTTGCAGCAAAAATTGTGGAAAACGCCAACTCGAGGGAGGTTACGAGGGAGGGAAACATCGCTAATTCATGAGATAAAAAAGCTACTTTGCTGCTAATGTTGAATAAAAGCGCATATTTATGTCTATTGGTGTAGGAGGGGGCTTCCTCGCTAATCCACCGTTGAAATTGAGAATAACGTTACACGCGGCCAAAATTGAGAAAAGCGCTAATTTGCTGGTAAAGTTGACCAAAAAAGCACTCATTCTTGGCTTAAACTCGGCATAAGCGCTAAATTGGTGGATAGAGTGGTGGAAATAAGCGGTAAGTTATAGCCCGTCAAGTTAAACGTGGACCTAGCTCGCCCTCCTGTGATCAGCCCCTCTTGCTATTTTTCCTTCCCCCTCGATAATAATGATGATAACACTTATCTTTGGTAAACAATTGGACAATCAATTTGGTAATGAAAGCAGAGGGAAGAGAAGTTGCAACTAATCGAGTGCGTTGGCCGCGGGTTCAAGTTCTTCTTGACGGGCTATTGGCTAAAATAAGGTAAAGGCCTTAGAGCAGGGCCGGCCAACTGTTTTTGTTCGTGGGCCATAAACCTGGTTGTATAAGAACTCAGGAGGGCCACCCACCCTCACTCCCCCTCACCCAACATTTTGCACAACATTTTTATCTTTTAGCAAAAGGTCGTGACACTCTGAATATAAAACGCAACGTCAACAACATTAGTTATAACGACAGATTACTAGTGTTTTCCATTTGTACAAAAATATGCCCTGGGGCAGCTCATTGCAGTGCCGGCCTAGTATAGACATTTGGCGCCCCCGGGCGAATCTTTCACCAGCGGCCCCCGATGAAGTTGCCTTCAAGTGCCGCGAATTAGCATCCCAACTCCCCATGTCACCAGTTCTTCTCAATTTCGTCGGTGAATCAGCGATATGTCTGCATTTTAGCCGCGAATTAGCGATTTTTCTCCATTTTAGCTGTGAATTAGCGATTTTTCTTGCAATGAATTTGTATTTTTCCTGATTTCAGCCGCTAATGGGCAATTTTTCTTAATTTTACCCGTGGATTAGCGCTATTTTTCCAATTTTACCCCCGTATTTCAATCTGATCCCCCCCTAGGACAAATTTCTACCTACACACCACTGCAGTGGCGTGCCCAGGACTTTTTCTTGGGAGGGGTTTTCAAATTTACATAACAAAAAATTAATATTTATAATACATATAGGTACCTACATACCTAATGATTTAAAAAATAAATAAAGGAAGGGTATTTTCTTTCGATACGCAAGTATTCAAGGGATTCAAGTGTCCCAGAGAAACAGCAGGCGGGGACCCACGCAGTCTGCAAGGTGCAAATGATCAATTCGGCTATTTTTAGGACGCACGAGTCGCCGGCAGTTTAGCCATTTTTAAGGCACAAAAGCTTCTGTTTGGCGTGATTAGCCAGTCAAGCAATTGTACAGCTTGAGAGTGGTCAGTTTATCCAATCCTTATAGGGTGCGTATAAACAATGATGGGAGGGCGGGGGGAATGATCAGTTGGTAAGGTGGAGACGGCCCATGTTCGGCGCGTGAACGCCATGTTTGGCCATTTTTATGGTGCAGAGAGCTATTTTATTGGCGCGAATCGCCATCAACACCACCTTAGACTCTCAGTTTGGTCATTTTAAGAGAGTGAAGCGTGAATTGCCAGTACGAGCTTTTATGCCATTTTTATGGCGTGAATAGCCAGTTTTGCTATTTTTAGGGCATGAATAGTCAATTTAGACATTTTCAAACTGTGAAGGCTCAGTTTGGTAATTTTTGACGCCCTAACTGCCGTTTTGACATTTTAAGGACTGAAGTCATCTGTTTAAGGCCTTTCAAAGCGCGAATCGTCAGTTAACTATTTATAGGCCACAATTATGTATACCTACATTTGGCCATTTTTGCGGTGTTAACTGCCAGTATGGCCATTTCTAGGGCGAGAATAGTCAATGTGATATTTTCAGAATCGTCAGTTTTGTCATTTTAGGACCCGGATGGTCAGTTATGCCATTTTAACGCGGGAATTGCCAATTTAGCCACTTCCTACGGCGTGTGAATGGTCAGTTTGGCCATTTTCAAGGCGCAAATCGTCAGTTTATCTTTTTTGAGAGCACATCTGTGCCTAAAATATGCTGACAGCTAGTTTTGCCGATTTTATGGCTTTAATACCCAGTTTGGCAATTTCTAGAGCGCATGTAGTCAGTTTTGCTCTTTATAGGGCGCGAGTGAATTGTACGTCAAGCCTAGGCGATAAAGGTTTGCTTGGGCATTTTCTGCGTGTGAATGGTCGATTTTGCCATTTTTGGAGCGGGAATCACCTGTTCAGGCATTTTCAATGAGAAAATTGTCAGTTTGGACACATTTAGAGAGGAATCATCAGTTTGGCTATTTTCAAGGGGTGATTCGTCAGTTTTGCCATTTAGGGCACAAATGGTCAAGCCAGGGCACGAACAGTCAGTTTGGCCATTGGTCGATTTTGCAATTTACAGGACAGGAATCGGCTGTTTAGGCTTTTCCTGGGCCCGATGAGTCAGTTTAGGGCGCAAGTAGTCTGTCTTGTTTGACTATTTTTAGGGCACAAATTGTCAAAAGGCATGAATCGTCAGTTTTCCCCTTTTTTTGAATATAGTTAGCCTAGAACTTTTTTTTTCGGTGTGAATAGCCAATGTAGCTATTTTTATGCAGCGAAGACTGTCAAGGAATTTTTAGTTGAGCTAAGCACACAATTTCTCAAGCCCCCCCCCCCCACAAATTCGAGCAAATCCTGAATCCGCGCCTGGTCATTGGTGTAAATACCATTGATGCCATGGATAGTTACTTAGCGGAGCTAAATATCGAGTTTTTAGGGTCAAACAAATCCCATTGTTTTGTTCGTTCTTGTTTTGTTTGGTTTTCGTTCTTTTACTTTATTACATTTATTTATTTTATTGATGTTTTTTCATTTATTTATTTTTTGTTTTCTTATTTCTTAAATATGCTGGGCTGAAGTACTTTGGGCTCTGGGAGGGGTTCTGACCCCCAAAACCCTCCCCATGGGCACGCCACTGCACCACTGGTAAAAATATCCAGTTTTTGTAACAAGCAATCAAGATTTCTCGAAGAACAGACAGAAAAATGTATTTTTGGGGAAAATCCTCAAGTTGAGCAGTTTCCTTCAAGCTGTAACGCCCCAAAAGGTCGTTTATAAACCTGAAATTGAGTATTTGAGGAACGGAAATTGCTTACTGGACGTTTCTCGCGATTATTCCGCTGATTCACCTCTCTGGCCGCTCCTTCTGATCGTCCGATGGGTAGACAATAATGGTTTTCCAAGGGCGTTTTGGGATTGTGGAAGGATTGTTACAATAGGAACATCACGATCCCCCCCCCCCATAAGAGGGCCCACGGGTGGGTCGTTTTTCCAGAGCTCTGCTACACCTCTTTGAAATCGTTTCGGCGCCACTGGGATCACTGAGAAGCCAGAGGGGCTGACTTTTCAAGTCAGAATCGTCAGTTATTAGGTCAGAATTGCCAGTTTTGACGTAAAGTCGTCCGTTTTGAAAAAAAAAAAAAAAAACTTCAGTAAGTTTCAGAGCAAGACGAGTCTGTCAGTACTAGTAGGAACTTATATAGAGCCTTAAGGCCCGTTCATTTTTACGCTAGATCATTGTAGACCCCGAGGGCTCAATATGTTTCGCCGGCCCTGCTTTTAAAAATAGAAAATTTCTATTGTACCGACGTCCTCACGCTGTCGCCTCGAATTGGTTGGCCATTTCATCCCCTAACGCGACCAAAATTGGTCGGCCTGGAAAACACAAGTATACACCTTTACTACAGTCACCCCCCGCAAAACTCTGTGGAGATTTAACTTCAGAGACCGTCGAGTTAGTCACAATTTTGGGTCGTTCTGTCGAGGACAATGTTTTTCAATTCATACCGACCTGAAACCAATCCACCGGGGTTGCCTTTTGTGAACGCTAATAAGAGCCCGTGTCCAACTGTTCATGGCATTTGTTATCTCCCTGCAAATTAGACGTTTACAAGGCATTTTCACTTCCGACTTCGCTCCATCATCAAAAAGTGAAATTTAAAACAAAACAAAAAAGTATCTGCTTATCTAACAATAAGATAGCACGCTGCGTGTTCCCCGACTGCCTTAATTATTTATTTCCGTAATATTCTTGCGTTCTAATGAAGATAATTTGTATCAAATTGCTTTTTGTACGCGTTCCACGGGTTCCGAGCCCACGAAATGATGAGGTAATGGGACTGAAATATGCCGGGAGGGGACGATACAGCGTTTTCCCTTTCTTTCAAGTTTTTATACGAGAGCATTTAACAAGCTTTGACTGGGAGTCTGTTCGCGGGACCAAATTACCTAACCACTAGACTGCTTAACTACTTCAGCCACCCCCCCTTCTTCGCCACCTTATCACGGAGTCTGTGTTATGGTGGTCAGCCTTGTTGATGAAGCAAACTTTTTTCACTTCTAGAACGAAAAAAGTGTGTTTTCAAAGCTGAAACTGCCTTTTTTTTTCAACGATTTCAGAGAGGGCGAGGGATTCAGTTCATGAAGTCTAGTTATGGATCAAACAATAACATTCAAGTCCAAATCGGAAGAACAGGAAGGCTGCTCGTAGCCGTGCTGGGGTGATTAAATCGTAACATAAATCCTCAAGGACATCCTACAGTGCTATGCATGGAGTATGGTTGACGGTAGGGGTTTTGTGAGTCCCTTCATGGATATGATTGAAAAAAACGCCTATTCGCGGCTAAAATGAAAAAGAAAGCTCATTCACAACTAAAACTCTGAAAAAGCGGTAATTCAAGACTAAAAATGAAAAATCGCTAATTCGTAGTTAAAATTGTAAAAATTGCACATTATTCGCGGATAAAATTGAGATAAAGCGGTAATTCGCGGAGATTTGAAGGCAAGTATCAATGAAATTTTGAAACTCAATTCCCTGTCTGAAATTCATGATATTGCACGTTTCACCTATGAATTTCGTGGATGACGGGGTCCGACTGTGCAAAATATAGCCACAAAATTACACCTCTCGCGTAGCTGAAAACTACGAAATTGAAAGTTTTGCGTCTGAATATCCGCGAAATTGCTAGTTCCCGGCATTTATTTTATCAAAATTGCAAGTTCCTGATAGTTTTTAATTTCGCGAATTTGAGAGACTCGGAATATTTGGATTTTTTTTTTTTCAATGACTGCGGAACTTGACAAATAGCCGCAAAATAACAACATTTTTTAGGTGAATACCCGTGAAATTGGAAATTTCCCGGTTTTTCAAGCTGGTGGCTTTTAATTAAATAAGTTTCAATGACTTATAATTGTCGTAAAATTGCAAAATTTTGAGGCCCTTTTTTGTTTAGTGAACCCGGACCTTGTGTTGACCCTGCCGCGACTACGCCCATTTCCTCATGAATAGCCCAGTTGTTTGCAAGTTTGGGTCCTAAACTGATTATCCACGAGTTTTGGGTCTTGATTCTTTAAAAAAAAATGCAAGTTTTCGGGTTTAAAATTCAGTGAAATTGCGATTTTTCGGCTCTTTTATTTACTTCAATGTTCCTTACGGAAAGAAAGAATGGTGTTTTTTTTAGTGGGTGTGGACCTCGAGCTACCCGTGGCTACGACTGCGCCAATGTAGCCGTGCAATTGCAACATGTAGAGATAAATATTTGTGAATTTGGGCGAAATTACAATTTTCATGGCTGAATATCCGCGTTATGAAAAGTTTCGGGTCTTAGACTTGAGCAATAATTGCAAGTTCACGGCTTTAGTTTAGCAAAATTGCACGTTACGGGGTATTTTCGGCATATCCAAGTCGGCTCCTGGAAATTAAAAGTCCCATGGCCGAATATCCGTGGCAATGTGATTTTCGGGTCTTAATTATTTATTTATTGTCAATTCCTTCGAAGATGCAAGTTTAGGGTCTTAATTAAAGCAAAATTGCACGTTTCCGGGTCCTTTTTGTAACGGTGAAACTCAGGCTAGCCGGGGCCTCACCAGAGCAAAGCCTGACAAAATGAAATTTGACGTTCAGCTCCCATGAAATTGAAAGTTTCCTAGTGGAATATCTGAGAGATGGACATTTTTGAGTCTTCATTACAGTGAAATTGCCGCAGTTTCGGGGCCTATTTTGTGGCGGGAGACCCAAATTTTCAGTTCACAGGCGAGGCGCCAGGCTTTTCGACTCTCATAACAATGCCCTCGGTTAGGGCACCTTTGATCCCTGTAAAAATTGACGCCCAACTGTGGCGCGGGGGGGGGGGAAGGGCACAACGATTCTCTCATTAATTTGGAACACCTAAAAACCCCATAACAAGCTCCAATAACATAACATAGACGGACCAACCACTGTAAAGCTCCTACCTTAGTGTTTTTGTGGTTTTTCGCACGCCACAGAAATCCAAAAATTCAGACAAAATGGCCACTTACTCTGTGATCCAAACGTTTACAACCATCTGCGCTCCGAGTGGTCGTACTACAGTGGCCCTGATGGAGTCTGCTGGTGCTGCTGAAATTGAGAAAAACGCTAATTCACGAATTCATTTGAGGAAAATGGCTAATTCACGACTAAAACTTGGAAAACTCGCTATATTTTCCGGCTAAACTTTAGGAAAAACGCTCATTTGCAGCTAAAATGGAGAAAAACACCTAATTCGTGACTAAAATTAAGAAATTATCGGGAGAAGTTAAAACTAGCAAAAAAACCCTACTAAATCTTGTTTTTTGTTGATGAGAAGGAGAAGCCACTGAAAACCTTCCGGTGGTGGGCTGGGGGCTGCTTCGATTGACATTACGCATAAGCAGGCAAATTAGGCATGATATACAAATCAGAATGTGTCAGAATTATTTACTTTAAAATGTTTTGTGATTGTAACATTTTTTTAATCTGCCATCCAACAACTTCTTGGCATCTTGAGCTTGAGAAATCTTCGGGCCTGTACGCTCCCTCATTTTTTTCGTAGATCCCTGAAATGTCTCTACTAGTTCGTTCATTTGAAACAACGGGCCAGTACATTGCCGTTGTGACGACTAATAGAGGACGAAGAAGGTCGAGCGTGTCTTGGATCTGTAATTGTTGACATTGATAAAATTTAGACATTTGAAATTTCGCTTGAAAAACACTTTTTAAATAATCGCAACCTCGTCAACAGTAGGTGCCTTCGTTGAGTCTAGACTGTAAAACTTCATATTAGCGACCAAACTGTCGCGATACGCCCGTAAAAGGACGTCTAGTTTGTTCCAAATTAATTCTGGGTCGACTGAACTGCAGAGAAACCCGTACATGTCGAAAATATACGAGCAATGGGCCACCACTTGAAAGTCGACCAGTTTCATGGATAATATGCGACCAAGAACGTCGTTTTTGAAGAGCATATTTCCTCTCCACGTATCACAATGACCGATAACGTGGAGAGTTGTGTGTAACAATTGTTGCGTTTTTTGAATAACTTTATCGAAGTTGTCCGCCAATAAAGACAGTTGCTTCACGCTTTCGTTCCTGTGAGATCTCGTGGTTAAAATGAATAAATGAAATATTCGGGGGTTTTAAAAATGAGGTGGGGGAGGTGCAGTAGTAGGTGCTTACGCAGTCAGTCTGACCCTGTTGATAAGTGAATCAACTGAACCTTCAAGTGAAACTTGACACTGTAAAGCATTAGGCACCTACGGCTACATTTTTTCATGAAAATAGCAATCAGCCGCATGTCTTGTTTAGTGAACTTACCACTCTGGACCCCAGTTAGCAACGCTGTCACGGAGAGTTGTGATGCACGAGTCAAAGAACCGTTCTTTGGAGTGTTCATTATAAATATAATGTGGGTTGCATTTTGTGGGATCAACCATTTTAGTCTCAATCAAAGCAATTCCCATAGCGTGGTAGCGAGCTAGTTCACTTAGCACAAAAACGCTGTGATTTTCGTCGAGCCAGCCCTCTCCCTTGAACGGTTCATATCCTGAAACCTTCAGGATTCAAAGGTTTTCATTCATAATTCCTTATTAAATTATAAAACTAGTACTCACAGTCAAGTCTTCAAATATGAAAGTGACGTCAGTATGGCCGAAAAATTTGGCCCAAAGTGTCTCCCTACGATCCCGCCGCTCTTTCATCATCTCCGTCATTTTCTTCAAAACGTCGTATCCGAACAATTCATTCTCCTTCATTTGAAACTCGGCATACATTTGTCGCATCCCGTCTTTATCGGGCATTCGTTTCGCGATGAACGACACTTGAGACTGAACGCCCGATCCCAGTTCAACGGTCACTCGCATTCGCGTTATATCACTCGCGTAATTATTATTTTTCTGCGACAGAGTCTCCTCGGTCACGTTGAGACATTTGACGATTTGACGAGCTTTTTGCTCGTCGAAAATCATTTTTTCAAGTTCCAACATGCTGTGTCGCGTGTGTTTCAAAGTGTAATGAGGACGTGGGGACGAGGTCGCGACACAGCTCACGATTATTCTTTAAATTGGATGAATTGTTGGCTTTACGCAGTGGGTAGTGGGTGTTTATTTAATCTACTGATACGATTAATTCAATTGCGCGTCAGCCTACTTGACCCTGAAAACCTTTCTTATTTTATTTGTTTATTTATTTTTTATAGGATAATTACCATCGGCGAAATAAAATCATGAGTCCCGCTAAGTTTATGATTTTCACGACAAAAGCTATGTCTCCACTTGTGCCTTTTCGCATGCGTCATAGCGCACGGTGTGTTGAACGTGAGGAATGCGCTATTGCATACCTCAAAAAGCTTGAAGGATATCAGAAATTGCGTGCATTTCTTAGACGCAGGCGTTGTTGAAAGTTGAAGCGAAAGTTGAAAAGGCGTGTTGAATTGAAAGAGGAAGGCGAAAGCGCACAAGTGGAGACATAGCTTTTGTCGTGAAAATCATAAACTTAGCGGGACTCAAGATTTTAGAGACTTTTAGCCACACCACCGCTAACGCTAACGCTAACACAAACGATAAATCCGTCGAAGATGTTAAGCGAGATGTTAACGAGCCCTTTTTTGGGCACGTATCAAGAAAGTTGGAAACAGCTATAAGACGAGCGGGAGTTAAGGTGATTTTTAAACCGTGGGCATCTCTCAGGACATATTTGTCTAGGGTTAAAGACGAAGTCACCATTTTCGAGAAGTCGGGGGTGTACGCCTTGTGGTGTAGTTGTGAGTCGGCTGTGTATGTGGGCCAAACTGGTCGAAAGCTTGGAATGCGCCTTCGGGAACATTTGCCACCCTCGACCCGCCCTTCAGAGTTCAAGAACCACTTGCTGGCCACTGGACACCCATTTGATGCTTCGGAGGGCGGAGTGAAGCTTTTGCATGCCCAAAAGAAAGGATCGAAGCTTACATGGATGGAGTCCTTGGAGATAACTCGTCATGCGTCGGAATATGGGGATGGTTGTTTGAATCAAATTAAATCGTTCGATCTCGGCCCCTGTCAGCGTTCGGCCTTGAGCTTATGTACTGGTAGTGGAGAGAGGGGGGAGCGCTCATTGGCAATTTAATTCTAGTCGGTATCTTGTCAGTTGTTGTTTTTTCGTTGGCTCGGTAAGTTATAAATACATGTTGTTACGCTTGTTTCTTTAGTTTTAAGTTGTTGACCGTTTGTAAACTTTAAATTTTTTGATTGTTTGTCGTGTTTTTGTTGGATTGTTTAGTTTGAAGATGGCGTTAAGCTGAAACCGCGGTCACGAAATAAAACATTGTTTAGTGGGAGTGAGCTTTCTTTTCTCATCAAATTGATGGATGCTCCCACACTTCCGGCCTAATAATTCATTAAGAAGTGTGTTCGTACTTTTGACTTTCCTTTTCCCCACGTCCCGGCAACCAAAAATTATCTCCCCAAATAGTTATATATATATATATAATTGTTGCATACTAGTATTAAAACCACTTTTTACAACATAATTATTATCCATAGCTTACCTCCCTATTTTTCTGAATTAACCAATATTGTATAAGTGTTACATCTGCCATTAGTTGTTTAATATACATATATTATTTTACACATATAGATCACTAACATTAACCTTATTTATTGATATGGCTGTATAGTGCAAAGCTAATGCCAAATAAAAATAATAATAATAATAATAATAATAATAATAATAATAATAATACACTGGGGAAAAAAAGAGGCACTTTCTCGGTTAATTTTAACCGAGAAATCTCGGTAAAATGTTTGCAACCGTCACGAGTCTGTAATGTCAACCGACAAGCTTGATACGGTTGAATGCACGTCTTGACTCGGTTAACGCATGTTGTCGGTAAAATGTTTGCAACCGTCGCATGAGTCGGTAAAGTCTACCGACAAGCTTGATACGGTTAAATGCACTCGGTTATCGCATATTGTCGGTAAAATGTTTGCAACCGTGTCTGACGGTCAAGCCACAAACACGGTTAAACACATGATCCCAGTCAGTTGAGACATATCTGTTGAATGAACCGTCACTAGACGGTTAACTCTAACCGTTACTTTACGGTAGATTCTTCCGACCCACAACTCCCTTGTCTGTTACAGCAACTGTCTAACATCGGTGAAAGCTGACCGTATACTCGGTAATCACAGCCGTGTCAGGCGGTTAGTTCAACAGAGTGTTTACGGTAGTGGCGAATCGAATTTTGGGATATTATACGGTAACATGAGCAGAAAAAAAAACGGTAAAATTCTACTGTCATGACGGTTGCATCAACGGTTACTCAACGGTAAAACAGGTATCTCTACTCGGTTAAGAAATACCGTCTTGAGTCTGGTGTCAACCGTGAAATAACGGTATATACTACCGTCGGCATACGGTAGAATATACCGTTTCTACTGTGGTACAAACGGTAATTTGTCACCGACTTTCTCGGTACGTGCTTCCACTTTTCACGGTTAGCCTTACTGATTCTTTACGGCCAAATTTGCCGCAAAAAATGGTTGAGCCGAGCGTCAGAGGTAAACCGCAGATTAAATTTCCATTTCAAATCCTGATTTCTCTCGACGCTCGGTTCAGCCTTTCTTGTGGCCCGTTTGAGACCCTAAAAAAAAATTTGAGTTACCGTGAAAGTGAGTGTTCTGAAATTCTGTTATTAGTCAAAAAAGATTAAAATTGGAAACGGATGAACGTAAATTTTAGTTCACATGCGAAGAAGTCGTGAAAGAAGAAACACGAAATATATTCAAACATAGTACAAACAATAAGTAGAAAATTCACCACGTGCCTTTTAAATGGAAAAATTTCTTGTCGTCACAAACAATTCATTTCTTCCATCAATAAGTAAAGATGACAAAATGTTGGGAAAATAATATTGTCGCTCAGCTTTCACTCTTGCAAAAGAGTTTTAACATCTTCGTTCATTTCGGAGTCACAAGTTCTTGTTTCAACACGACTCAATTCACTTCACGAAAAAGAAACAAAAAAAATAAAACTCTTTCACTGACTACAATGACTGAAACAACTTCAGCAGGCGAGGACTAAAATGAGAAGTGCGAAGTTACTGGGAGCAGTGAGGAAGACAGACCTTGCGCGTTTTCTGCAGATGCCGCTAAAAACAAAGAGAGGGAGTGCTTCAACCGATAGAGCACCCTGAATCAACAGAATTTTGACGGTTAAGGGTTGCCTTACTGAACCGTCTACTTAGTTGTTGCACCTAGTTACGAGTGCGCGAAGTCAGTTAAAAACTGCTTGTCTAAGACTGCCAGAACAGGAGAGTTTTATAGGATGATGAAATGCGGGAGGGGACCTTTTGGGTAACGTTATATCTAAATGTATCTGAATGCTTTCATTAATTAAAAATAAATACAAGGCTACCGATGGGAGCATTGAGTTTGATTCGATTTACATTTTTTGTGTGTCTTCTTCATCGAAAAATATCCCGATTTCTTTGATTGCGACCTGGGACCCAGGGCAATTTGCGAAAGTTGCAAGATCCGGAAGTTTTAGAAAATGAAAATTTCATTTCATCGGTTTTATCGTCCGCCTACACAGTACTACGTCAGTACATTTGATATTAGTGGCCATGGAGCCGGGTTTACCGTCATTCAACTCTGCTTTACAGTTACTAAACTCGGTAACGCCCTCATTAAACTCTGTTACATCGCCATATTCAACTCGACTTCACCGTCATTGAATTCTGCTTTACCGTCACTTCGCTCGGTTTTACCGTCATTCATCTCGGTAACACGACCGTTCAACTCGGTTTTACCGTCATTCAACTCGACTTCACCGTCATTGAATTCTGCTTTACCGTCACTTCGCTCAGTTTCACCGTCATTCAACTCGGTTTCTCCGTCATTCCAACTTGATTTCACCGTCATTCAACTCGGTTTTACCGTCGTCCAACTCTGTTTTACCTTCATTCAGGTCGGTAATACGGTCGTTCAACTCGGTTTTACCGTCATTCATCTCGGTAACACGACCGTTCAACTCGGCTTTACCGTCATTCAACTCGGTAACATGGTCGCTCAACTCGGTTTCACCGTCATTCAACTCGGTTTCTCCATCATTCCAACTTGATTTCACCGTCATTCAACTCGGTTTTTCCGTCATTCAACTCGGTTTTACCGTCTTCCAACTCTGTTTTACCTTCATTCAGGTCGGTAATACGGTCGTTCATCTCGGTTTTACCGTCATTCAGCTCGATTTCACCGTCAATGAATTCTGTTTTACCGTCATTCAACTCGGTTTTACCGTGATTAAACTCGGTTACACGGTCATTCACCTCGGTTTTACCGTTATTCACACCGGCTGGGCGACAAGTTTTCAGCTCAACCGACTTTGTTTGTACGGTTAAGCACGTGAAAGTGTAGAAAAGTCTGTTAAATACACGGTAAAAGAGTGTTTTTGACGGTTGTTTGCACTCTTAACCGAACAAATAACTGTTGGAGCCGTCTTTAACAGAATGACGTTTTTTTTTCACGGTTAATTTTAAAACGTACATAACGTACGTAACGGTTGAAACAGTAGTTTCAACCGAGAATACTGTTTCAACCGAGTTCCGGAACCGACTCTTTTTCCCAGTGTAAAAAGACTTTTCTTTTTCCGGAATTTTCCCAATATAAAACAATAGTTTGCGACGTGGTCAGAAAAAAGTGAGCATGCTTCTGCTGTCTAAAAAAAAGTCTTAACTCAATGCGATGCAAAACCACCGTGCGTTGCATTTTGTGCGAAGGCCGGCTTTTTTGTCCGCATAGGAAAGCTAAAACAACAGACACTCTAGAAACGGGAAGCAACAGGAAAGACGTGGATATATGCGGGCAAAATTTGTTAATAATTCAGATCAGTTTTTTGTCTCTCCACTTTATTTTTTAACAAACGGCAGAACCGGTTTTCGAAAACTATGTTTTCATCATCAGTGCCCCAGTACTGCCATGCAAAGTAAACGGTGGATCACACCTCGTCATACACGGGTCGAAAGTGAAAAAATCACTTTCATTCATCACTTTCATTTTTTCACTTTCGACCCGTGTATGACGAGGTGTGATCCACCGTTTACTTTGTATGACAGTACTGATGATGAAAACATAGTTTTCGAAAACCGGTTCTGCCGTTTGTTAAAAAATAAAGTGGAGAGACAAAAAACTGATCTGAATTATTGATTCAACTCCACAACATCGCCATCACTGCAATATTAAAATTTGTTAAATTCGAACAGTTCCCTAATTCTAATGCAAACTCTCACTGTTAAAGTTCGAGGAGAAAAGAGGGAGGTACAATGTAGTCTGTCCACTTAGGAATGGACTCTTGCCCGCCCCCGAATTTAGTGAAAATAACGCACCGGGAATAATTTTAGAACAAATGATCACAGTGTAGCGTCCATACGTAACCATAGTGCCCGTAGTAAAGTTTTTTTTTTTTTACTTCGCATTTTTTAAATATTTTTGTTGGGAGTGAACAAATCAAACTATCGAAGTGAAGCAACACATTCGAGAGTCCATCACACGCAGGACAGACAGACAGACTGTAGACTGTTATTCGATTCCAGGTCACAACGTAGCTACGAAGAGACTAGCTTCCAAAACGGCCTGAAAAGGTCAGAGTTGGAAACTTACACTCGGACTACGCGTAAAATTTTGATGTCCTCGGTACTGACATGATCTGTCACGGCATTAGCTCGGTCACTTGACAGTCTTGGTCTTGCATAGCGAGTCTTGCGTCTTGGTCTTGTATTCACAATCCAGTCTTGGTCTTGGTCTCGTAGGCTCAGTCTTGTTCTTGGTCTGCATACTGGGGGGGTGGGGGGTCACTACTATGAACTTACTTGTCCTATCTCGGAAATTAAAAATGAGGGAAATAAATCAGTAACTTTTATAGTGCGAGGGATTTAGCCGCTGTCAACGATGTAGCCATAGTTGCCAAAACCTTTAATTTCACCCTGTAGGAGATTATCGTTGATCACCGGTTCAGCCAAACAACTTGAGAAATTGATGCGTGCTAAAAATTAGCCAATACCTACTAAAATTAGCTATTCCAAACGTAAAGATGGATAAACAGACTATAATACGCGCAAAAAAAAGCTAATTCTGACAATTCGCGTTGTGAAAATGGCTAAACTGACAATTTTCTGGTGATGTTCACTGTATAAATTGACTCGTAAATGGCTAAACTGACATTACGCTCGCTGAACATGGCCAAACTAACTGCGCGCCTTCAAAAACGCAAAAATGACGATTCGCGCATTGAAAATGTCGAAGCATATAATGTCCTGGCCTGAATATAGTAAAATCGAGCACTCTCGCGCCGAAAATGGCCAACCTAAATATTCGCTCAGCATGGGTTCAATACTGACTTTTTGCGCTTCACCTCAACGGACTATTCATGCCGAAAACCGGCTAAAATGACCATTTGCGCGCTAAGTATCCAATAGTTCCGGCTCAGAATAATTTGCATCTATGCGCACTTAAAACGGCTAAGCTAACGATTGGCGCCATGACAATGCCCAAAGATGATTCTTGACATAAATATGGCCGAATCGACGATTCGTGCACCCAAAAACGGCCAAAAACATGAAATAAAATACTCATACGGGCCAGGCCATGAAAATAAATGGCAAAACCCACCGTTTGTGCTCGAAAATGCCCAAACTGGCCATTCCTCTCTCTGTAAAGACCAAACTTGGCACCACCGGCTCCAAAAATGACCAATCTTTAGTTTAATACTTACCAAACTCGCGACTTAAAGCTAAAAGAAGTGACACTGACGAAGATTCGGTTACGACTGACTCTCACAATATTTCTTGTAGGGGTTTTACATACCTTTATTATGTTATGACTAATAGAGTTCTGGGATTTTAATCTTGTTCTGATTATTTGGCATTATTATACAACATAACTCGCGTTTTATTCACTGCTAAAATACGAAAAAAGCGCTAATTCACGGCCGTCACATTGAGAATACGTCGATTCACTATTTCTGTCAAGTATACATAGGTATTTCTTTGCTAAATTTGAGATAAAACAATAATTTTACTGATAAGACTAAGCCCCCCTGACACATGAGGCCACTTCAGCGGCACGATTCGGGTGGGACGTACCATATTATACAGTAAGAATAATAGGGAGGAGTCAGTGGCGGATCTAGGATTTTATGTTGGGAGGGGATCTATCATAAATCTCTCTATTTTTTCTTCCTGAGTTTCATCCTCAAAACTTGCCCCTATAGGAACCGCGAATTGGCGTTTTCTCAGTTTTGGTTTTGAATTAACGATTTGATTTTTCCCAATTTTTGCAGCGATCTGCAGCATTTTTTTTATTATTATTATTTTTTCTTTTTTGTTCAATTTGAGTAGCGAAATTTTTATCAATTTTAGCCGTGAATTATTTCTTCTCCGCCACATTTACTCAATTTCAGCCCCGAATTGGAGGATTTTCACAAAAACCGTGAATTAGCGTTTTTCTCCATTTTAGCTCCGAATGAACGATTTTTGTAATATTAGCCGCGAATCAACGCAATTTCTCATTTTTGCCGTGAACTATTGTCTCAATGTGGATTATTTATTCATTTTAGCCCCGTTTTAGTTGAAAACGAGCGTTTTACTTTAATTTCGGCGGAAATTAGCAGATTTTATCAGTTTTAACCGCTAATTAGGTGGTTTCCGCAATTTTAGCCGTGAATTAGTGATTTTTTTTCAATTTCAATACCGTTGTTGCCTCGAGAAACCATGAATTGGCGTTTTCAAAACATAACACTCTGTTGAGCATGCGCTGAGCGATGGACTGCAGCTTTTTCTCAATTAGACAGCTGCGAATTAGCGTTTTTTTTCCAATTATTGCTGCATATTAGTGCCCCCCTCACTTTTTTAGCCACGAATTAGTGATTTTTTTCGTTTTCTACTATATGAGTCAGTGCTTTTACGCGATTTTTCAGGTGGGTAAGACTCCTCCCCCCCCATACCCATCTGTTTCGCCGCGCCCTGCTTAAAAGTATCCAAAGGCTGCGGATAAGCGTTTTAGTCAACGAGGTTATCCTACCACGCCACGCCTTTTTATATATTTATGTCGATCTCGGTTTTACGTAGGGAACAAAATCGCCAAACTTCACCCTCCCCCCCTTTCATAATTAGTTTTGAAGAGATGGGGCGAAGGGCAAGTACGTGAATAGAGTTAACCTCAAAGACTGTGTACAAAAGTATGTATAGGTAAAAGAGAAGTGAGGAGGGGGATATAATTTCGCCCAAGTATATAGAGCTATGGATGGTGAAGTTTCTAAAATGTGATCCTCCCAGCCTTTCCCATACCGTCTCCCCACCCCGTCCTGCCACTCACAACGATCCCCATCGCTAAATAAACAACATTAAACTTCATCCAAACAGTCAGACCGTAAAAACGGTTTGAAATATTTTCTGACCTCTGTACAGTTTCCTTTAGCTCTGATCGTTAAAGGCTTAAGAACTTAAATATTTGGTTTCAGGAAAAGACGTGGCGCTTTCTTTTTTCACAGAATTAGATCTCCCTTGCACACAATGTTTACACGCGTGTTTGTAAAAATAGTTTTTACTGATAATAAAAAAAGTAGGTACCGAAAAGCGTAAAAAAAGGTCGACACAAACAATTTGAGCAACGTCAATATTCTTGCAGCACTCATTCGCACTGCTCGTGTATTGAAAAAGGGACACAGACCGTCTTTCTGCTCTATCTCAGCCAAGGGGGGGAAAAAAAAGGGCGAAAGAAAGGAAGACAAGAAATGAGAATCCCTTCGATAAAAGGTCCTCATGCAAATAACAGTACTCCTCTCAGCTCTGTCCTCTCAATCAAGGAAAGGACTGTTGACTTGGTTTGTCGGGGGCTGGTCGGACGCTGATCTTGAAATCTTCACAGTGCCGACCCAGAAGAAGAATAAACAAACCAGACGAAGCACGGTGATTTTGTCAGCGTCACAGTATTAGACATGTTCGAGTAATCAAAGACTGTATTACGACACAGGGCCGGATCTTGCTTTTTGCCGCCCTGTGGCTAAATTAATTTTGCCACTCCATGCGGCTACCCCTTCCCATCCTCTAAGATTTGTGGAGCCAAGCAAGTAACGATAGAAGACAAGTATTAGAAAGAAACTATATGCATTTCTTCAGCCAGGGGGAAAAACCACAAGTTGACTGTTGACGGGTCTTTCTTTTAGTAGGCGCGGATCCTGGTCAAGCCGGTCGTGTCTATAGACCCGACGAATATCCGTGTAATTGTCCAGATACGCGCGATTGTCCGCGTAAATTCCAAGTTTCCCACCTGAGTATTCGGGAAATTGCAAGATTCGGGTCTTCATACTTACGTGAAATTACAATTTTCCGACCTTAATGTTCCCGAAATTTGTGTTTTGGGGCTGAGTATTCGCGAAATTGCTTGTTTACTTGGAAAAAAGCGAATAGTACTATACGCTCCTCCCGGAGGCAACTTCGCGGCTAAAACAGAGAAAATATGCTGATCCCTAGTTTTTGTATGTCCTCATAGGAGGCTAAAATTGAGAAGGCGCAGTAAGCGGTTTAACGTTTGGAAAGTGCTGATATTTCAGCCTAACATTGGGAAAAATCACTAATTCGAGGTTTTCTATGCAACTTCCAGACCAAAATTGAGAATAACGCTAATTTGGGGCTGAAATTGAGATAAATGGCTAATTCACTTCTGACATTGAGAGAAATCTCTGATCACGGACAGAAACAAGAAAAAGCGACTAAAACACGGCTAAAATATTTTTATAAATACTTGGTCCATTCACGTTAAAACGCGTCACTTTGTGGCTGAAATGTAGAAGGCGTGCTAAAATCGTGGATGAAATGAAGAAAAAGCAGTAATTCACGCAGTTAAAATTACGAAACACGCTAATTCACGTCTATTAAAATGGTGAAAGTGCTAAATCACGGATAACATTGGGGAAAACCGCTATTTAGGTGCTAAAATGGAGAAAAATGGCTAGTTCAGCAATAAAAATTGAGAAGAAGCGCTAAGTCCACGTGGCTGAAAGTGAATAAACTCGCTAATCCGCTGCTAAATGAGGAATAAACGGTAATTCGTGGATAAAATTCAGAAACGGCTTTAAAACTCACGTTCGTGGCTCAAATGTAAAAAATCACTAATTAGTGGCTAAAATCAAGAAAAGTGGCTATAATTATGGATTAAACTGGAAAAATTTGCTAATTCACAGGAAAAAATTGGGAAAATGGCAAGTCTCATGGGATATCTTCATAATGGCTAAAATTAGGAAAAAGCGCTTATTAGCGGCTAAAGTAGAAAGTACGAAAATTCACGGCAAAAATTAAAAAAAATCGCTAATTCGCGACTAAAATGTAGACAAATCGTTAAACATTGATGAAATTGAGAAGAAGCGTTGTAGTGAGGAAAACACGCGGTTAAAATGGAAGAGACAATAACTTTTGAAGGATCCAAAACACAAAATAGGCATTTGAAGCAGCCAAAACAGGCAATTGGCCAATTTCGTGTTTTGGATCCTCCGGAAGCCAATTTCGTGTTTCGGCTCTTTCGAAACCGAATTTTTGTTTTCGCTGCTCCAAATGCCAATTTCGATTTTTGGCTCTTCCAAAAACAAATTTTGTGTTTTGGCTCCTTTATGAACCACTTTTGAGTTTTGGCTCCTTCAAAGGCCAATTTCATGTTTTGGCCCCTTCAAGAGTCAATTTAGTGTTTTCGATGCCTTCAAAAGCTAACTTCGTGTTTTGGCTCCATCGAGTACTAATTGGCATTTGATGGAGTCGAAACACGAAGTTGGCTTTTGAAGGCGCCAAAAACGCTAAATTGACTTTTGAAGGGGCTAAAACACGAAATTGGGTTCCGGAGGGTTCAAAACACTAAATTGACTCCCGAAGGGGCCAAATTATGAAATTGGCTTTTGAAGAATCTAAAACATAAAATAGGAATTTGAAGAAGCCGAAACCCGAAATTTGCTTCCGGAGGATCCTAAACGGGGCAGGAGAGGCCCAAAGAGGTGTTCTTCTGAAGCGAGCTGTGGTGTGGGCCCCTGTCCCGCAGAAAATGTCTGGTGATCTCAACAGTGTCGTCTCCTGGGTCATAAACTACACATACACACAGGCTACAGAAACAGAAATTGATTATATTTCGCTCCATAAAACCAATTATGCGGATTTTTCTCACTAAAAAAAACAACACATTTTCGCACATCGGTTTCACCAAAAATCAAAAATTCGCGGATGTTTGTTGCTGACAAACCGATTTCGAGGGTCGGCTTAACTTGGAAACCGATTTTGCTGATTTTTCGCACTAAAATCCCATTATCACAAGGTTCGACGCGCAATTTCGTGAGTTTGGGTTGGGTTAGCTCAAATCGTGTTTAGCAAGCTGTGCCTTCCAGACTTATGGTGGGAGAGGAAATGCCAGCTCTGTTTACCGTTTCAGGTCTAAAATTTAAAGTTTAGCTCCAAGAGTATTCTTTTTCGGGTGGGGGGGTTTCAGTTTTTCGACATAAATTCCTCCGCTAGAAGGCTTCAAACGACAGTTTTCCAGCAGATATTTACTTTTCGACGGATAGTGCAAATTTAGTCTCTGATGACCGTGAATTGACGCGATTCCAACCTCCAGATCCTGTTATAAGCCTGCAAAAAGGCAATGGTGTATCTGTTATTTTCGCCAGTGAAGCTGCCCACAGGCGTGGATCAGCAGTTTTTCCTCTAGAGGAGTTGCACAGCATCCCTCCCCCCTCCATTTTACTCGTAAACGAGCACTATTTGTAGCCTCGAATTGACGTTTTTCCTTTCTTTTAGCTGAAACTGTGTGTTTTTTCTCAATTCTACCTCGAACTAGCCCATTTTCTTCATTTTAGCTGATAAAAGGTCTCAAAAACCGTAAAATAACGCATTTATTACGGCCAGCACTGGGCATCTGCTATAAACCGCGAATAGGTGCGTTCTGTCAATTTCAGCCGCAAAGGAGCAGTGTCTCTTCAATTTAACCTGTGAAAGAACCCTATTTCTCAATTTTAGCCACGACAATTCCACCAATCAACAACAAACGGTGACAATAATTTTGCCAATTCGTTTTCCCTCGATTTTAGCCGCAAATTAATGCTTTAATCTCAAGTCTGCCTTGACCATTTTTTTGAGCAATTTCAGCAGTGATAAGGTCCAAATAATCCGCATGTTAGCGAATTTCATTAATTTTGATCCGGACGTTGCATCGCGAACCTTGAAATTTTTGAAAACTTTTTCAAAAATGTATGCGCTAGGTCGCGCTTTTTCTCGATTGTACCCACGAACTTGCTATATACACGTATAATTAAACAGTAAATTAGCACTTTTTCGCAATGTTCACCGAGATATTGGTTTGAGAAACCACGAACTGGTGCCTTCTCTAAATTTTTCCGGCGTGAATGAGCTCCGTTTCTCAATTTCAGCCTTGAATTGGCGTTTTTCCTCAATTTTAGCCGGAAATGAGCGATTTTTCTCTATTCTAAATTGAACGAACAATTTAGTTTGTCAATTTTAGCCGTGAAAAGAGCACTGTAAACCGTGAATTAGCGCATTTTCTTAATTTCGGCCCGGACTTTGGATCGCGAAACCGCAAATTGGTGTGTTTTCTCAATTTCAACCGCGAATGATGAGATTTATTTCTTAAGTTTAACGTGAATCAGCGCTACTTCTCAATTCTAGCCGTGAATGGGTATTTTTCCTCAGTACTAGCCGCAAAATGTCCTTTTCATGGATTTCTTCCGCGAACGAGCACTTTGTCTCAAGACGTGCGCCCCCCCCCCCACCCAAACTCGGGATCCGTGCGCCTGGCTGGCTGCCCACCCCTTGATCACGGGCTGGCTATGCCCCTGTCGTCTTGGCGGTTGTTGGTGACTTTACTTCAACAATGAAATCGGGACCAAGAGCATCGGGAAAAAGCGGGTATTTCCCGTGAAGAAGCAGTCCGCTTTCTCTCAATTTGACGTTGTGGAGTTAGATTTGCTTACCACTGTCCATTGCTTTTGTTTTGAACGTCGTGTTCCCCAAAATTCGATCGACTATACATGTCGACGAACCATGGGAACATGCTATTTTGTACCACTATCCTACTACCAACTATCATGTACAGAAAGCTAACCTCGTCTCAGCTTCTATTTTCCTGTACACTGGCTCAGTCAAAAGCGAATCGACGTAATCTGCGAATTCAGACGCTGATGGCGCTTGCTCCCCGTGATCAAAGAAGTAGGTAGTTCACAAATTGAAAATGCAGACAAAAATATTCTTTTTTCTACATAGTCATGACCATTATTTTCAATTCCGCGCGAAGAACAACTTTCAACCACGTTCGCTACAAAATGTCCTACCGATATCAGCAACAGATTTGATAAACTTGCTACCTCAGCATCAAACTAAAATAATCTGTACTTTTCTGGATTCTGGTGTCCCCACAACTGCCCAATAAACCAGGAAATGTTTTTTAAATGTTTGTCCAATATTGGACCATTGAAAAAATATTGTCAATGCGAAAAAATATTTATGCCATATTGATTGACCAATGAAGAATAAATATTATAAAACTAATGTTGTTTAAGCGTTGATTCAATATTTGTACGCCAATATTAGATTAATAATGTTACTTAAGCGTTGGTCCCACGTTTGTAGGATAATATTTTCGTTTTATTGAAATTTCAATATATTTTCAATGCTGTACGGTTTATATTTTTTCAATAATTTCCAAAAACGTTGTTCAAATGGGAGGGCATTCATCCGATTCATGTCTTTGGACTAATACTGTCATGCTGTGATTCAAATCTAACTATAAAAATGTGTGTGTACCTAATTATACATACATTATACATATGATATAATTATCGTATAATTTGTAGCTCATTTTGTTCTTTAAGAGTGAAATTATTGAGTCAGTAATTAAACATCCTGCAAACTCGCGTTGCTTTCTCTTTAGTTAAGGGTACGACAAGAAAAAAACGGGTTTTTAAGAGTATAATTATTTCAGCTCGTGCGGAAACAGAGCTTGGCCTTGAGTCACAATGTCACGTGACCCCTCTATTCCACCCTTGTTTCGATACGCCGTGCCTTACCATCCCTTCTTTCAATTCACAGAACGGTTTCTCGCTCCTTCCAAGCGTCTGCCTGTTCATCCCCACCACTATGAGTAGTCCTAGTCAGCCATCTGTTTGACTGCTTCTTGCTCTCTTGGCTTGGATCGTGCCTGGGGCCTGGGGATAAGTTTGATGTCTACGTTTGTGAGGAGATAGTTCACCTGAAAAGCTTTATATTTATATTTTTGTGTGAGTACTCAACTGTGAAGCTTTCAATTTTCCCTAGCTGAAGCTCAACAGTAAGTACCAAATAACCCAGTTGCAATAATTATTTTTGTATTTCGAGAAACAATTAACGGAACGAAAGAAAAAGTACAAAAATGCACTGTGCTTAATCCTTCCGAAATAAATGTCCATAACTCAAATGCCCATTTCTTTCGTAGGCTATTTGGGCTGCTGCTACTACGACACGGGACGGAATTGTTTATTTCCCTTTCCTCCGAATGATTTTTAGAATTTCACTCATTTTTTTTGTGAGTATTATTTTTTTGTAATCAATTTGGAAAGCTTTTGTAAATCTAATGTTCGTTACAGAAGTACTTCGCTGAGTTGTGCAGCCAAAATTTGATAAAGGTGCCTTGTTGGAATTTGAATTCGCAGTTTAAGATGTAAGGACAAAATGCACTGTGCTTGATCCTTTCGAAATGCCTTTCCGTAACATAAACGACATTTCTTTCGTAGGTTTGGGCTGCCGCAACTACGTTACTGGACGGAATTGTTTCTTCCCCTTTTAATTTCAATGGTTTTTGGAACCTCAATCGTTGATTTGTGAGTATTGCTTTTTTTGTTTTCCAATTGGAAAATAATTGTTAATCTGACGTTCCTTACAGAAGCACTTCGCAGAGTTTGTGCAGCGAAATTTCGAAAAAGCTGCCTGTTTGAAATTTGAGTACCCAGTTTGAGGCAACGTATCAAAAATTAGTGTAGGTACCAATATTTTTGATCATCACATTTAATCATTAGTATTGCCGATCATTTGTACAATATTTTAAAAAGGAACATAACTAATATTGTTTCAACGTTGGAAGTATCCATTTATAAAACATGAATTAAATGAAAGTAGACAATATTTTATAAACATTTTGTACAATCTACAATAAATATTGTTTCGTGTCATTTAAACAACACTTATTAAATGGGACATGACAAACGTTGATTAAATATTGATATGAAATATTCATAAAATATTCTTTCATTGATTTTGGTTTATAGCTCACAAGAAGTCACATTTCTCCCGGTAGATGGCGAAAAAACTGATTTTGATGTTTAGCACAAGCGGCGATCAATTGACCGCACTAGGTACTCCTAGTGTGCATGAAATGGATTGGAAGTTCATTTTCATTGTGATCAAATTACATTAATTTGGCATAACCAACGATATACAGGGTGAATTTTTGGTAGTGTTGCAAAAAAATTAGGGTGAAACTACATGAAAAATGGAATTAAATGCGACCTTCCGGACGTTATATCTTGGAGTGATTGCCATTGAAATTCTGATTTTTTGGCAGAAACTCACGATTTCACAGCTGTCACACTATTACAATTTTGAAATGACCATAAATTTTGAAAGCTAGGAAAATCATCTCTCAGAATGGACTTCGGGCTTCTTTGACGAAAAGTACTAGAAACCCTCTTTTTCCTCGCTCAAAGTCCAAGGTTTGTAATGGTATTTTTTGGATGGTTTTTTAAAAAAATGTCCCTCCCGCGTTTTTTCGCGTTTCGAATTTGCAAGTTATCAAAAAACTTGCGTATTAATTAAGCTTTCTAATGACCCCCAATCTTCTTGGAACAGTCGTCTGTAACGCCTAATTATGTTAAAAAATTATGTTAAAAAAACAACATAAGTCAGTTTGATCGCGAGTTCGTATTTTCCCAATTTTTCATTGTCGTTATAAAAAAGATCTCTAAATTTTTCGTTGGCCGTTATTTTGTATACCGAAGAGAGCGCGACCCAAAAAGTCACTAAACCTTGAAAAATTGACAAAACGCAAATGCGTAGCTTCTGTTCGAGGCTAAAACTGAACAATAAACGCTAATCCATAGCAAAAATTGAAGGAAAAATGCCAACGTGGGACTGAAGTGTAAAAAAAAAAACAGCTAAAATTGAAAAATTCACTATAATTAGCCTGTCATAAAGAAATAAAAACTCTTGTTTTCAGCTCAAATTGGGAAAAAGTGTTATTCCCGGCTAAAATTTGAGGAAATCACGAATTCGTGGCTGAAAAATTAAGGTAATTCGCGAATTCAAAGATTATAGAAACGCTTCAAAGCAGCTAATGTTGAAAAAAACGCGAATTTACGGCTAAAATTGAGGAAAATAATCGCGGATAAAGTGTGTTGGAATTTCTAATTCCACCTTCTGACAACAATTTTGTGGCTAAAATTGAGGTAAACAGCAAATTCATGGTTATAAGTAAAAGAAAAAACACTGATTCACGGCTAGAACTGAGATGAAGCCCTATTCTACATATAATTAAAATTGAAAAAATTACTAATGCGGTGCCAATTTGCGGCTAATATAGAGAAAATTAGTAATTTTTTTGGCAATAAAGAGAAAAGTTAATTTTCAGCCTAAATTGAAACAAAAAGTGCTAATTCACTGTCAAAAATGGAAGAATTTCCGATTTGCAGTAAAAATATGGTTGAACGCCAATTCGTGGCTTAAATGAACAAAAATCGCTAATACACGGGCTAGAAATAGCTACTGCACTGCTAAAATTACGAAAAAGCGCTAATTTACGGCTAAAATTGAGACAAATTTAAATTTGCGTCAAAAATTGGAAATACGTTAATTCGCGGCTTCCTCGGGAGACTTTGAGGCTAAAATTGAGAAAAAGCGCTAATTTATGGCTATGAGTGAAAAACTCGCAAATTCGCGTCTAAAACTGAGACGAAATCGCTATTCCGCAGTGTATGGTTACGGTGAACAAAAAATGCTAATTTGTGGTAAACATTTCGAGAATTTTACGGCTAATATTGAGTAATTTTCAGCTCATACTGAGTAAACCGCTAGAAAAAATCGCTAATTTGCAGCTAAAATTGTGGAAAACGCCAACTCGAGGAAAGTTGAAGAAACATCGCTGATTCACAGGATACCAAATCTACTTTGCTGCTAAAGTTGGGGAAAAGCGCATATTTATGTCTTTATGGTGGGGGGGGGGGGAATTACCTCGCTAATCAGTTGCTTAATAACAGTTTGCTGTTAAAGTTGACAAAAAGCACTCATTGGCGGCTAAAATGGAGAAATTCGCAGTTTAAACTTGCCATAAGCGCTGTTTAGCGGATAGACTGTGGAAATAGCGGTAATTTGCCTACAATATATGGAAAAGGCCATGGCTAAAATTAGGAAAAGGCCTTAGAGGTTGCCAATAGAGGTTTTATGTATAGTTAGAGACTTTTAGGGGCCTCTTGAAGATTTCCGCCCCGGGCCCCGATATAGGTCCACCCCAGTGACCTCACCTCCTTTTCAGCTCACGATCCACCAGTGCTCGCCGGTTCGGTACTAAATACTTCGTGACAACTTGCCTACTTTTCTTTGCGCATCGCGGCGCGGCGCCATTTCGCGCTGCTACATTTTGCCAACTTGTCTATTGAAGGACCTGATATTTTTGAATTATTTATTTTTCGTGTTTTTCGCACTAACTGCCGTCGAAATCGAATTTTTGAAGAGTATTTTAAATTGTATTTGTATTTTATTCAAAATACAATTAAAAAAGTATTTGTATTTCAGTATTTAAAATACATTTTTGAAAGTATTTTGGGCTTTGTATTTAAAATACATTTTCAAAGTATTTTGCCCACACCTGGTTTCACCCTAATTTTTTTGCAACACTACCAAAAATTCACCCTGTATAATAAACCTGGATTGCTCACAGCGGACTGGAGGGGCGTGGAGGGGGCAGGTCGCCCCCAGATAAACAATTACCCTGTCCCTCTCATTGTGTAGTTATGGCAACACAACTCTTTTCCCGTATTTACTTTGAAACTCCACCCCTCTCATCAACTTTAAGCTCCACTTGGAGCTTATTTGATGGCAGACTTTATCAGCAGTGATGAGCAATCCAGTTCTTTTATATATCGTTGGGCATAACAGAAGCTTAATCAGGAACAAATTTCATTTTTCAGACTTTGTCTAAAATTGTCGAATTTTAAAAATGTTACTTCATCAAATCGGTCCCAAATGTCCTACACTGAGAGAAAAAAATGCCTTCATCGGGTCAATATTCGCCCGAGCATCGGGTCAAAATCATAATGCCCGATGATCAGGTTGAAATAGCCTTAAGGTTTTTCACCCGATTACAACAATCGGTTCATGTTCAACCGATCATCGTGCCAATTCATTAGCCTTTGGATGCACCCGATGAACACTCCTCGGTTTACTTTGGCCTGACCATCGGCCCGAGTTTTAACCCGATGAACATTCCTCGGTTTGATGTTGACTGACCATCGGTCCGAATTCTCACCCGACGCGCATTCCTCAGGTCACTTTGGCCTGACCATCGGTCCGACTTTTCACCTGATGGGAAATCTTTGGTTGGCTATGGCTTTACCATCGGTCTGAGTGTTCACCCGATGCCTATTCCTCCTCGGATCGTTTTGGCCTGACCATCGGACCAAGGTAATTTAGATGATGTTTTTTAGTTGAAACATTCTTATTTTTATTGTTAAAACTGGCCGACTAGTTTCGGGGTATGCATTCCATTATCCAGCCATCCACGTAGAAACAAATCTATGTCACGAGCTAAAATTCCCCCAAAAACTTGAGAAACGGCCGCGCAAAGAAACTTGTTTCTCAAACTCGGCCGTTTCTCAAGTCTCAAGGGTTCTAGGTAATGTTAGCTCGTGACAATTGTGACGGAGATCTGTTTCCACGTGGACGTCTTGATAATAGGGTGCATTCTCCGAAACTAGTCGGCAAGTGTTAACAATAAAAATAAGAATGTTTCAACTAAAAAAAATCATTTAAATTACCTAAAGTTAATGCCAACATTCAATGAACAAATGATAATTTATTATATCAATATTATTTATAATACATATAATATTATTATATCAATGAAAAAAATAAACATTTTAAATTAAACAACATCATTGGTCTGAGTCAGAGTTTTCACTCGATGCACAATCTTCGGTGGGCTTTGGCCTGACCGCCGATCTGAAAATGTCAAACATAATTTATTGAAATTATGAAAAATGATATCATGCGATAAACTACTAGTATCAGTAGAGTAGTACTCACAGATCACAGACCGAACACGTGATGAACGAGAAACGAAGAAGTGGTAAGAAATAGAGGGTCAGATGAAGCTTTCTGGATCCACATGTACACCAACACTCGCGACACTTCAATGCGTTAGGGAAAAAACCGTTACTCGAATCGTGAAGGTTGAGCCCCTCCACTGACCCCCATCGGTTCATAATGAACCTAGCTGCTTTTCTCTTAAGGGGAGATTCGAACGATCCAGAGCTTCCCCATAACCCTTCGAACGAATTAGAAGCGTCAGCGGTTTTTTTGTCGTTGTTTTTTTTTTTTTTTTTTTTTTTTTTTTTTCATTGGGTGGTGGAAAGTTAGTTCATCGGTTCGTACAACGAAATCGACCGAAGAAAAACTGAATTGACCCGATGATATTGTAAATATTAATTCACATATTAAATTTAGTACTTCAATCTTCATA